>JAVIAB010000088.1:51754056-51789056 GCA_032433765.1 Megaustenia siamemsis | reverse complement strand
CTTTCTCTTAACGAAACGTCTATTTGCAATATAAAAAGGGAAAAAAAACGTGATTTCAGTAAACCGTTACGAAAGGACTCCACTTTGTATTGTACCTTTTACTTTTCTTCCTTGTTTCATAGGTCTTCTTCGTCTATCTTGTATATTTCAGATCTCGACCGACACTTCCGACCTTCTATCGACCTTCATGTTGACCGTTACTCGTGGTAGTCTATACCTTTCGTGTCACTTCACTAACAAACGAAACGAGCGTTCAATTGATGAACGTAAGACAGCTGATAACAACGTCACAAAACAACTTCATGATTTTATTTAATTGGCAGCCTTTTATTACACTAGTAAACCAATACATGTCGGTCTATCAATTCAGTTCATCGTTCTATTTACACTCCATTCATTCTCTGCTACGTCTATCCTCTTCTATCTTATTATTTTCTATTCTGACTCAGCTTCAACCTATGTGAGACCGTTCCCCATCGAACGGCCTCTCCTTACTCTAACTATTCCTTGAAAACTAATTCATCTGAGGCCGTTCCCCATCGAACGGCCTCTCCTTACTCTAACTATTTATAATGCCGGCTCTATTGTCACTATTCCTAAATGCCTATTGCTGAATTCATCTGTTCATCTCCACTACCGATCCATCCTGTCCTCGGTTCCTCCTCTACTTGGTTATGCTTGGTTGTCCATCTCGGCTGCTCTCTTCTCTTAGGTTCTCCGAATGCCCATCCGCTTTCTTTCTTCGTTGTCCATCTGTACTCCACGGCTACCAATCTCTAACTGACTATATTCGTTGTTCCCTCACAACCGTCTCTCTATCCCTACGTCATAAGTTTTATTTTTCGTCATTTCTCCTTCAGTGTACATTTGTGCCTAACTGTTCCACTTCCCCAACTCCTGGTGTGCAATTCCACCGCCATTATATACACTCAACTATACATTCCCCGCCATTATATACACTCAACTAGACATTCCCCGCTATTATACAATCAGCTATACATTCCTTGCTATACAATTCGCCCCCAATCTGTGCCAGTCGTTGACTCAACTAACGACTAATTTTATCCTCCATTCCTAGGACTCACTGTAAATTGTATTATTTCAATTCTCCCATATACCATTTCTAATCGTCCCATTCTGGTTCTCCCTTCCCCTTCAATTAATAACTCCTGTTTAACCGCCAGGTTTCTCTCTTTCCTCCCTTCTCCGTGTAGCCTAATCCTCTAAGTACTTCGCTACAATTCAATATATTCGTACTTTATATTCTTCGCCGTACTTCCTTCTTTCCACAATTATTACTACATGTATCTGTACTTATATACCCACTTCCTCTTAATCCTCCTAACTCTTAATCACCCATTTCGGGATCTCTCCTCCACTTCCTCTCATTCCTGCTAACTCTTAATTACCCATTTCGGGTTCTCTCCTCCACTTCCTCTTACTCCTCCTAACTCTTTATCACCCATTTCGGGATCTCTCCTCCACTTCCTCTTATTCCTCCTAACTCTTAATCACCCATTTCGGGATCTCTCCTTCACTTCCTCTCACTTCTGCTAACTCTTAATTACCCATTTCGGGTTCTCTCCTCCACTTCCTCTTACTCCTCCTAACTCTTAATCACCCTTCTTACATTGCATTCCGTAATATCTCCTATTTTCTCTACAGTAGTTCTCTTGTGTAGTTTCATTCCTCAATACTCTTAATTATAATTACCCTTCTTACATTGCATTCCGCAATATCTCCTATTGTTTCCACTATAGTTCTTTTGTGTAGTTTCATTCCTCAATACTCTTAATTATAATTACCCTTCTTACATTGCATTCCGTAAAACCTCCTATTATTTCTACAATAGTTCTCTTGTATAGTTTCATTCCTCAATACTCGCAGACTTTCCCGCAATATTCCTAATTGGGTCTTGCCTGCTAGCTCTATGTAGCCCAATCATCTCAGATTAGTACTTCGCTACAACATCGTAACCTACTCTGACTTTCTACTGTTCGCTACTCCTGCTCTCTTTTCCATTCATTATTCTATTTAATTATCCCTTACTTTCTATATCTTCTCTTGTTCCTCCTACTACTATTTCCCTTATGTCCTTTTCTGTTCTTTCTTCTCACCTTCCCTTCTTCCTCTGGATTCTTTCTCTTCCTTCTCTTCTCTGTTACTTCGCATTTACTCAATTCGAGTTCCCTCCTCTCTTCCTCTTTGCCTTCCTCTCTCTTCCTCTTCCTCCTCTCTCTTTTTAATTGTTCCGAATGCTCCAGGTTTACTATTCTTCCTTGCCTGTCTTTTAATCTTGCTCTTCTCTCTGGTAAGATTATTATTGCTTCATCTGATGTTGTTATTCTTTCCCTATATGTCCTTCGGCTTTGTCCTTGTGTCTTCCAGCTCCTTGTGTTTTGATATGGCGCCCCCCTTTCTTTTTCACCACTAGTTTCACTGACATAGGTCTGTGGCTCTTGGGCTCCATTTTGTTCCAACCTCACTTCTTCTGTGGTAATTATTTCTTCTGTCGGTACCTCGTGTTCTTCTTCGACATCGGTTTCTTCTGTAGATTCTTTCATACTCCATGTACATTTTCTTTGTGGTCTACCTGTTTATGCTTCTCTTCCTTGTGCGTCCTCTTTTTCTGACCATAGGGTCTCGTCTTTTCTTATATTTCTCCTATGGGTCCTTATTTCTGCCCTACTATATATGTGTTTAATTACATAAGTAGTGTATCTTGTTTTCCTTAATACTATATATCCTTCTTTCCATTTAGGGCTTAATTTTGAAATAGCTGTATGATTCTTGTAAAATACCCTATCCCCTACACTATACTGAATACTCTCTTTATTTTTATCCTTTTTCATGTTTCTACGTTCTGCCATTTTTAAATTCCTCCACACCATCCTTTGAGTTTCATGCATCTGTTGTATAATTATCTCATGAATCTCTTCTCCTACGTGCCTTCTTCTTGGTTGTAGTAAATTATCCAACGGTAACATTGGATGTCTACCGTATAATAGAAAAAATGGGGAAAAACCTGTACCCTCATTTCTATTCACCCTCAATGCGGACAATGCGTGATTTAACCTCACCTCCCATTCATCCTCTCTGCCTCTTGTCAATTTTGAAATTATATCGTTTAATGTTCGATGTTGCCTTTCGTTGATTGAATTACTTTGTGGGTGATATACAGAAGTTAGAATGTGTTTTATGTTTAATTGTTGCAAGGTATCTTTAAAATTTTGGCTGGTAAATTCTCCTCCATTATCCGTAAGTATGCATTGTGGACAGCTATATCTAGGAATGAATTCGTTCATTTCTGTTTGTATGCCTTTTTCTTCTTTCTCTGCTTCCCGACCTATCTCCCCGTCCTTGCCTACTGCGACATCAACATATGTTTTTCTGTCCCTAGTTTCCATTTTATTCTGTGTCTCCTTTCACGCATCTGCTGATCTCTCCGATTTCTCACCAATTTCATTCATATTTTGTGTCCTAATCCTCTTATTTATTTGCAGACTATACCATCTAAAGTTTGATCTCTTATTTGTTCCACTTCTTCTTTCTCTAATAGCATTTAAACAACATGGCCTTGTCTTTAGGTTGTCTTCTTGTCTCCTTTCAATTGGTCTAAACACATCTACTTCTCACAAGACTACATCCACGCATGTATACTGAGTGATTCGATGAGCATGATAAAAAAAGTGGAGGCGGGCTTTGTACGCATGCAATGGGTAGAGTCGTTGAAGAAATCCAAAATACGTAAGGTCACCTTTGTCTATGTCCCTGGACATGCGGGAGTGCGGGGAAATGAGAGAGCGGACAGGTTGGCTAGCTGCGCTGTCGTTGAGGACGGGCAACCGATGGATCGGGCGGACATCATCAATGCACTCCGAGATGTGGGAAGAGCACGGGACTTCGACAAACACAGATCAACGTCGCTTCTTCGGATGATGGAAATGGGAGTTAAGATGGGCACAGCCAGAAATGAGAAACTTGGTGGCCGTGTAAGAAGACTTATCAACCAACATAGAACTGGAGTCGTCAGTCGCTGGACACTGAGGGAATTGCTGAGGAGGGGATCTGAGTACCTATGGACATGTTCGGAGTGCAATGATGATGACCGGCAAATAACTCAATAACTCAATAACATCTACTTCTATCCTATTATTTGATATTTTGTGTTCCTGATATAGGATCTTATTTACTATTGTGCTCTTTCTGTAAAGCACTATGGCTTCATTTCTGTTGTCCAGTCTCTCTCTGAATTTGTAAAACATTATCTCCCCAAATTTATCAAAATACCGCATAACTTGTTCTTCTTTAATGTCCTTTCACAATCCTTTGACTATTATCTTGCAGCTGTTAGTTTCCTTGATTCTTAAATTACATCGACTCACCATATTTCCTATTCGACCACATCTATAACATCTCCTGGTCTTTTGTATGTTTATTTATTGGTTGTCTATATTGTTGTTCTCTATCTATTCCCCTCACCTGATTTGTGTACCTTGGGTTTTCTAGTCGGCCAGGCCTATTTAACTCAAATCTTATTTGTGGTTGGTTGTCATTAAATCTTTGAACTATGCTCTCTTCCTCTATCGCTGCGTTTATTAATTTCGATAATGTGGCATTCGTCAACCTGGCTAAGTGTAACTTCAGTTCTCTACTTCTTAACCCTGTAATAAATGTTGCTACCAACATTTTGTCAACTTGTTCAATATTAGCACCCCGCCCAAAACCTTGATCCACTATTGCCACTATGTGGTCTCCGTAATCCTGAATGGACTCGTTTCTTTGTTGTTGAATTGTTCTTAACGATACATGCATGTTGTTCATCCTTATACTGTGCATATCTTCTTGCAAGATTGGTAATGAAATCCTGCCACGTCGCATCTCTCATTTCTTCAATCCTTCTTCTAATACAATTCGTTACTCCCCCACTACTTGTAGCTAAGGCTATATCCTTCCATTCTGATTGCGGTAATTCTTTATTTCTGCACCAAAATTCAACGGCTTTTGTCCATGCATTAACATTTTCAGACTCTCCGGTAAAAAATCGGTATTCTTTTTGTTATTTCCTGAGTTTGTGGATTCTCTCCTAGTTTCTCTATCGCCTTTCCCATATGTAATGTTTGGCACATATTCTCCTCCTGACTCACTACTTCTATCCCTCTATTCTCTCTTCTTGCCATATCATCTAATTATTCATTATCAACTAATTCCAATATTCTCAACTATTGCCATAACAAAATATAATTGTACTATATTAATAATTATCTTTACATCCTATTTCTTTCATACTAAAAATATCAACATTTCATCAATAACAATATCATCACTAACTTAATTACTCTGTGGAGAAATAAATTACATTCAATATGAAGCGTCACACACAATGCCACTGTCCTCTTTTCTACCCTATCACCAACTACTAGAGTGCAGTGAAAAAAAAAAAATCTACAATAATTCCAGATATAGTGTACATTTAAATCTACAATAATTCCAGATATAGTGTACGTCTAAAATCTTAACTACTCCCCATACACTATTCTATACAATTGCTAACTAATCAACACCATTTCAACACTATTAATTTCTAGTGAGTATTGAAAATCACAAGTATAAAAACACCTTATGCATTGTCCTTTTTTTCTGTTAAATTAAAATATCTGTCCACTCATTCTCTGGATCATCTGACGATGATCGGTTTCCTCTGTATTGTTCACTTGACTTCGGGGTTGCTAGTGAATCCTTGTTCGGTCCTCCGTGACCTAGGGATGCTCACCCAGCTCCGGATAGTCCCAGCACTCCTGACCTGTTTCACCCAGCAAGGTTTCAGCACACAGCAAAGTTCCAGCACACGGCAAGGTTGCACACAGCAAGGTTGACACAGCAAGGTTGCACACAGCAAGGTTTCAGCACACAGCAAGGCTGCACACAGCAAGGTTCCAGCACACAGCAAGGTTGCACACAGCAAGGTTTCAGCACACCCAGTTTGCACACAGCAAGGTTTCCAGCACTCAGCACGGCTCTCATGATCCCAGGACTAGTACTTCGGTTGTGTGGTATTGTACCTTGGTTGCCCTCAGGTTGTCGTCAAGGCCCACGGCACCATTTTGTGCCCTTTCTCTTAACGAAACGTGTTTTCACAATATAACGTGTTTTCAAAATATCAAACGTTATTAAGGAAAACGTGACGAAAGGTTGTCTTCAAGGCCCACGGCACAATTTTGTGCCCTTTCTTTTAACGAAACGTTGGTCCTTCAAAATAAATATGTCTTCAATAACGTTATGAACGAAAAAAAGTGATTTCAGTAAACCGTTACGAAAGGACTCCACTTTGTATTGTATCTTTTACTTTTCTTCCTTGTTTCATAAGTCTTCTTCGTCTATCTTTTATATTTCAGATCTCGACCGACACTTCCGACCTTCTATCGACCTTCATGTTGACTGTTACTCGTTGTATTCTATACCTTTCGTGTCACTTCACTAACAAACGAAACGAGCGTTCCGTTGATGAACGTATGACAGCTGATAACAACGTCACAAAACAACTTCATGATTTTATTTGATTGGCAGCCTTTTATTACACTAGTAAACCAATACATGTCGGTCTATCAATTCAGTTCACCGTTCTATTTACACTCCATTCATTCTCTGCTACGTCTATCCTCTTCTATCTTATTATTTTCTATTCTGACTCAGCTTCAACCTATGTGAGACCGTTCCCCATCGAACGGCCTCTCCTTACTCTAACTATTCCTTGAAAACTAATTCATGTGAGGCCGTTCCCCATCGAACGGCCTCTCCTTACTCTAACTATTTATAATGCCGGCTCTATTGTCACTATTCCTAAATGCCTATTGCTGAATTCATCTGTTCATCTCCACTACCGATCCATCCTGTCCTCGGTTCCTCCTCTACTTGGTTATGCTTGGTTGTCCACCTCGGCTGCTCTCTTCTCTTAGGTTCTCCGAATGCCCATCCGCTTTCTTTCTTCGTTGTCCATCTGTACTCCACGGCTTCCAATCTCTAACTGACTATATTCGTTGTTCCCTCACAACCGTCTCTCTATCCCTACGTCATAAGTTTTATTTTTCGTCATTTCTCCTTCAGTGTACATTTGTGCCTAACTTTTCCACTTCCCCATCTCCTGGTGTGCAATTCCCCCGCCATACACTCAACTATACATTCCCCGCTATTATACAATCAGCTATACATTCCCTGCTATACATCGTCTTTTCTTTATTACTGAAGATATTAATGGTTGATTAGCGATTTCTCTAATTTCCTCGTTTGTTTTGAATTCGTTCCACGCTATACCAAGTATTTTCCTGTTACACTTTTTTTCGAATGATGCGTTCAACTTTGTTTCTATGTCTCTTGTTGTTCTCCAGCTTTCACACGCATACGTAAGGGTTGATAGTACGTTTGATTTGCATAGTCTAAGTTTTGTGTTTGTGCTGATAAGTTTTGGTTTCCACAACTTTTCATTCTTCTGAAAGACATTGCTGCTTTATATATTCTGATTCTAATTGTTTTACTTGTACCCCCTTCCCTATCAATGTGACATCCAAGATAGATAAAGTGGTCGATCTCTTCTACTGGTTTGTTTCTCCATGTATATTTTTCTTCTGTTAGAATTAAACTTTTCATGACCTTAGTCTTTTCATGATTGATCTCAAGGCCAATTTTGCTGGCTATTGATGATAGTACAATCGTGTTTTCCTGCATCGTTCTTATCTGACTGCTGATGAGGAATGTGTCATCAGCAACGTCGCAGTCTTCCAAATGGTCTCTTTGTATCCATTCGATGCCTTTGTTACCAGTGCAGCATTTCTTCATTATGAAGTCCATAACAACTCCAAATAACAAAGGCGTTAAAATACATCCTTGTTTAACCCGTTTCTACTGGAAAACATTCGCTCAGTCCTTCCTCTGTACGAACTGCATATGTGTAGCCATCATACATGTCTTCGATAACAGTTATTATATTTGATGGTAAGCCATATTGCTTCAGAATTTTCCACAAAGTATATATGAATGCCGTCGAATGTTTTTTGAAGTCAACGAAGTTAAGTACAAAAGGTTTTTGCTTTTCAATGTGTTCCTCCAATATAAGTCGTAGAGTAAAAATGTGGTCAAAGCAGCTTCTCCCTTTTATAAACCCAGCCTGTTCTTCACGCACTACTGTATTTATTGAATCCTTTATTCTATTCATGATGATTTTGCAGAATAACTTTGAGAAAACTGACAAAAGAGTCACGCCTCTCCAGTTGTTACAATCTTTGAGATTGCCCTTTTTTGGAATTTTAACAATGATTCCTTTGTTTCCACAGAACATTAAGGATGTGCGAAAACATGGTTTTGAATTATTATTATATTTTATCAATGGAACAAGTTTTATTGCGGTCAGGAATTCCTCATATCCGACACCATACTTGTCACCCCAAAATGTATAGGTAAATTCTGTTGACAAGGTCGCTCCTGCATGTCCTACTCGATTGCACAGGCGACGATTCCAAACGTCCTTAATCTCCCCCGGGTAGCTACACGGGAGTTTGAATTATGAATACTGCATTACTGCGGATGACATTCATACAACGCTTCAGCGAATTTTCAACATTGTTTCAGAAGCCAATGAAATTCGATATAACGATCATCATCATCATGTACCATACCGGTTGGCGTAGGCGATCATGTCCTTCCACAATCTTCTATCCACAGTGCATTGTTTCAGTTCTGTTGTTGACTGCTTTCCATGCCACGACACCAAGCTATCCAGTATTTTCTCTCTTTGTCGTCCGCGATCTCTCTTTCCTTTTATTTTGCCAGTTGTAACCAAGTATTCCAACTTTCCTCTTCTCATGATGTGCCCGAAAAATGTTGATTGTTTCTTTCTGATGTTTTTTAGGAGCTGCCTTTTTGTGTTGGCCTCTTTGAGAACTTCCTTATTGGTCTTTTTAGCTGCCCAGGGAACTTTCAACATTCTTCTGAGAAATCCCATCCCTGTGGCCTCTAATCGTCTTTTCATTTGTTTGTCTACTGTCCTTGATTCGCTTCCATAGGTCAGAATTGGTTCTATATAGCAGCGATGAACTCTCTTTCTCATTTCTATTGACATATATTTGTTGCATAAGATATTTTTCATTTTCTGAAATTCTATTTTGGCCTGAGCTTTTCTACTTTTTATTTCTGTGGTGCATCTTCCATCCGATATTATTATTGTGCCCAGGTATTTGACGCGTTGCACTTGTTTCAAATTTGTCCTGATTATTGTTATGCTGCATGCTGGTGACGATTGTTTCTTCGATATGACCATTACTTCTGTTTTCTTACAATTCAAACTGAGACCTTTCTTGATGATTTCTTTTACTATTATGTCTATCATTTCTTGTAGTTCATTCTCTGTCTCTGCTATTAAGACTGTGTCATCCGCATATTGCAAATTATTTATGTTACTTCAATTCCTATTTTGTCTAGTATTGATCTCATAATATGTTCGCTGTAAAGTGAAAACAAATCCGGCGACAGAACACAGCCTTGTCTGACTCCTTGTTTTATATATTGTATTATATATTGTATTATATATATATATTATTTTATAATTGTCCTGTTCGGTTGTTTATTCGTATTGCTGCTGTTTGTTGTCAGTACATGTTTTTTTATGATTCGCAGATCCTTGCCATCAATGTTTAATTTCTCAGCATAATGATTATTTCCACATGCTTCACTTTGTCAAATACCTTTGTGTAGTCTATAAAGCACATGTATAGATATTTCTTTACCTCTATAGATCTTTCTATCAATGTTCTTAAGATGTATATTGCATTATTGGTGCCCTTCCCTTCCTCAAATCCACATTGTTCCTCACTTAATTCTGGCTTTAATTTGTTTCTTACACGTCTCATGATGATTCTTAGTAATATTTTCGTCACATGGCTCATGAGACTAATAGTGCGATGGTCTTCACAATCAGTGGCGTCTGACTTCTTAGGTATGGCTACAAAGATAGATTTTAGTAGATCTTCGGATATGTGTCCAGTGTTATATATGTCATTGAGTAGTTTTGTTATGACTTGTACTCCCAGCTCTCCTAATGCATTTATCTCTTCTATTGTTATATTGTCGGGACCTTGAGCTTTGCCCCTTTTCATGTGTTGAATTGTGTCCTCCACTTCACTCTGCATAATTGGTGGTCCTGTGTTTTTGTTTGAATTGTTTAACTCTGGTCTTTCATTATCATAGCGTTGACTGATATATTCTTTCCATCTTTCTATTGTCTTCTCCTGTCCCATTATTATATTTCTTTCCTTTGACTTAACACATCCTGAAACTTTGACTTCTTTTCTTCCTGTTAATTCATTTAACTGATTGTGCATACATTTTGAGTCTTTCTTTTGTTGTTTTTCCATTTCTTCACATTTCTGTTTTAACCATCTTTCCTTTGTTTCTCTGCATTTGTTCTAGATCTCTTTGTGTAATATTTTGTATGTCCGTTTTTCTTTCTTATGTTGTTTTCTTTCATCCATTAGTTGTAATATTTCTTCTGTCATTCATTTCTTTTTGTTGATTCTTTTGGTCACTGGTATTACTTCTTTTGATGTTTGTTGAATCGATTGTTTGAGCATTTCCCACAGCTCCTTGATGTCCTGTATTTTCTCAATAGTATTATATCTATTTTGTACTATCGTACCATACTTATCACTCATCTGTTTATCTACTCTAAGTATATCTAGTTCTAATTTTATATTTCTTGGGGATTTATGTGCCTTCCGCAGTTTTATTCTTATCTTTCCAACTACTGCTACATGGTCACTATTGCAATCTGCTCCTGGCCTTGTTCTAACAGATGTTAGCCAATTCCTGAATCTTCTCTGTACCAGTATAAAATCAATTTGATTGTGTACTTTTTTGTCTGGGCTTTGCCATGTCCATAGTCGCCTAGGGTGATGTTTGAACCAGGTGTTACCTATAATCATTTCATGTATCTTTGTCCAACATATCAATCTATCCCCTCTATCATTCGTCTCTCCAAGGTCATGCCCCCAGTCACATTTTGCACTTTAGCTGTTCCTACATTTGCATTGAAATCCCCTAATATAATATTTATTTCTTGGGATTTACACTGTTCCATGGTCATCTCTAGCTCATTGTAAAAAGTGTCAATGTCTTCTTCCTCGCTATTACATGTTGGTGCATAAGCTTGAATTATGTTGATATTCATTGGCCTACTTCTCAATTTTACTAGCAGAATTCTATCTGATACTGGCCAAAATCCGTTCACTGTTTTGCTTCTTTCTCTATCTAACATGATGCCTACACCTCTTTCGTGTGTGGTTCCCCCAGAGTAAATTACATTTCCGCTGTCGCGTTGTAATAATCCTGCTCCTTTCCATCTCATTTCACATAGTCCCAAGATGTTCAATTTCATTCTCTTCATTTCTTGACTGATATTTTCTATTTTACCAACCTGGAATGCTGATCTAATGTTCCAAGTTCCTATTGCTAGTGTCTCTTTATTTTTGATCTTGCATACAGTAGCTTGATGACGATCAGGTGTCACCTGTAACACATGACACTCCCTACCGGACGAGGTTGCTGTGGAGTCCCTATTAACGTTGTTACCTGTAGATATAAAGTTGTGATTTGTCATGATTAGTCTAGGCAATGTAAGAAGGTAGTTTCCATTCCTTTCCTTCTTGGCAATAACTGTACTAGTCGGATATAGCAGCCATTGTCTCTATACATGAGATCCTCTGCCTGCCATTGCGGTGTGGGGACCATAACCGGCACTACTTGTCGGCTGTGGGAGCCACAACGCCATCCACCACCTGCTCCAATGGCTCCACATAACCCTGATACGGGGGGCTAAATGGGAGTTCCACCTTGCCCAAGGGTGTCCCGAAGACTAGCAGAGGAACTGAGACGTCTTACTCCTCCTTTGGTAGGGCAGAACTCTACCCCGCTAACCGAACGATAGCTAACTATCAAAGGATGATATGGTGGATCTGGTTAGCACATGTAAGTTTAATGCAAGCACTAAAGTGGCCATATAGGAGAGGAATGGCTCTACAACTACTTTTTTCCAGTGACAAGACCTAATGAAGATCATTCACAGATCAGTCCGACAGAAGAATTACCATTGCCGAGCTCTTGCAAAAAAACATATCCCATATATATTAGCCTAAGACTTCGAACGGTTTTCATATGTGCGAACCACGTTAGAGAGTATAAATGTAATAAAGAGACATGACTTAATACGTACGTTTTATCCTTGGTGTATTTGAACGATTCCATGCCCGTGAAACTTGTCCCTATAAAATAGCGGTTATCATAAAAGATACATATAACAGAGTACTGTCCACAATACATACCCATGCACAGATATGATGAGTTCCTGGTATAAAAGAACAATATGATGTTGCTCAATTTCTGACCCATTCATGACCAAGTCATGACCCATTATTGCAGATAGGTCTTTTCTGGCTTATAATACCACCTGGTCTACATGTTTAGTAAAAATAAGATTTCTATTAAACAACAGTCATTGGTATCACATAGAATAAGTTCTCTCCACAACCTCTTAATACAGGCTCATAAATACAGGCTCATAAATACAGGCTCATACTTGGCGTTGATTTGTTAACCATACCATTGTTAAAAAGAGAACTTTTTCACCGTTGCATTCGAAGGATTGACAGGTGCTCCTGCCTCCCCACTAGTAAAGTAAAAGTAAAGTACCCGCGTCACGCCAAGTGTAAATATGGTGTTAGTGACCCTATATTTTACAGACCTTCAGCACATGATTTTTGGGGTAATGTGGTCGGTATTACGCCCGTGCTGCCTCCCCACAACACACGCATAAATCAAGCTCGGTCTAAAGCTATACTGTAATACTCTTTCTACATCTGCCTTGGCAATATACCGAAACAGCACCAGCCAAAGATATATGCTGTCTCATCCGAAGATTTGCTTGCTCGTGATTATTACTGTGTGATAGTGATGAACAACACTTGAGACATTGGTTACACCTGAGAAAGCCGGATTGTCTTGTTTTCGGTTCTGAGGTCCATGTATCACCGGATTGTCTTGTTTTCGGTTCTGAGGTCCATGTATCACATTTAATACCACCTTTCTTTGGAAAATGGCAGCAGAAATCAAATTAAGAAGGAAATGGCTTATCTTAAGTTCGAGAAGCTGAATCAGGAAAATCTGCTGTACTCTGAGATACTCTGTTGCATGCATTCTCTTGGTCAAATGCAAAGGCAAAAGTTTCAATGCCTGTGTGGATGACCTCGATATACAAAATGGGAAAAAATTCGGAGCATTTATCCAAGTCTTTTTGTTTGGACGGTATAGTGTGAAGATGAAAACCCATCCGGCAAGTTATTTTCCTGTAAATTATTTTCTCAAAAAAACTTACCCTTCTTGTTCTCTCCACCAGTATGCTGCAAAGTCGATGATCACTCCCATGATATCCTAGAACATTAGATTTGCATGTACTAATGAGAAAAAGTGCCATGACAGTGCCATGTCTATAACACCGTGTTCAATCCCAGGTGCCACTCTGGTTACCACTCACAGTATAAAAGACCGGAACGAACTGTAAGCGATGAGAGTCATAGTAACTGGAGAATTTGAATAGTGACTTGCTAGTGCTTTTATATCGAAGACTAGTCACCTCGCTCATTGAGAACATATGACCATTCTTACTTAGTTTCAATCTCAATAATAGACTTGAAAAAGTGCAAAATTAAGCCATGCACATTATACTTGGATGCACAGATGACACCTTATGAGTGTTAAGCTAAGGCGATTCCTACTCGATTTTCAAATTATAAATAACAGAAAAAATTATACGGGAGCACGCGTATGCTTGAAGATAAGTGCTGATCTGGGATATCCCTATGTGTGAAGTTGACTGAACATAAAGAACTATTAACAAGCATGTAGACCAGGCGGTATTGAAAGCCAGAAAAAAGAAACATATTTGCAATGATGATCATGGCAGCAGGACAAATTGAGCAGGGACATTGTGTTCTCTTATATCATTTCATTATAGGAATTTTGCTTCGTCGATTTTCCCACAATGTAAGACAGAATAAGACTTTGACGAGCACGTGCTTATTTTAGAATCTGTACAGACCCACATCATCTGCTATACTGTTAATGAATGAGTACAAAAGGCAGCAGATTAAGAAGTGGAAAATCATGGATGGTGCTGGCTATGGTTCAAACGAGAACATAGAATCACGCGATGAATGGTTATGAGTGCCCTCAAAGTATAGTACGTCATTTCTCGTCGTCATCACACTGGATAGAGAATGAAGACAAGAAAACTCCTTGTTCTTTGGGGCAGAAATGTGGGCCTTGATTTTCCAGAACTCTTCTGAGAGCCAGTGCATTATATGAAATTATGGCTATAAAAAACATTAGAATGGTTTGAGACATAGATTTACATACATAATACATGTTTCCTCATTGACTCAATGAGTATGCTCAGAAAGATAGTAACTGACTGGATTCGTTTGCAGTTGTTAGTCTCTGGGGAGGTCTATTCTAACAAGAGTTTACATTATGTTCGTGTTATGGGACTAAATAGTTAAATTGTAATGATTATTCTGACAACAATTTTACAATTTGGCTGATGTTGGGTGCGGAAGAGCAATGATCTGTGTGAAAATTCCCTCGGGGGCGCTGGGCGAAAAAAAAGGACTGAAAAAATCCACAGCCACAAACTGACTTCACGAATATCATGTCAATGTTGGAAATGTCTGACAGGAGCGCTATGCAAGAATTCAAAGAAGACTTATCAACCAACACAGCACCGGTGTTGTTAGTCGCTACACTTTGAGTTAAATACATCGGAGGAGATCTGAGCACTTATAGACTTGTCCGATGTGCAATGAGGATGACATTTCGACTAAACTAAATTAAAATAAAAAAGAAATTATGTGTTAAATAATTTTGTACATTTTGTACTATTGCCTTGTATTGTTTGCTTGGAGCTTCTTGAATGTCTTTAAGCCTGTACGAAAGTAGTAGTAGAGGTGCCGTTTAGCTAGCCGTTCTTGCATTTTCCTGCGTTAAATGCTGTGTTTTTTGCCTATATAAAAAGTATACACGCAGTTAAACTTGGTAAAATGGTGCATATTTTTGTTTATATAAAAAAGTATAGGATAAACATTGACTACCGTTAAGTGGGAATATTACACCACAAATACAATGCGATCCAAGCAAGAGTTTTGTACAGATACAGGCAGAAATAAGGTAATTAAGACAAAGACCCCGTGATGCGCACTTCCGCACGATATGTGTGTACTTGTAAATCAATAGTGTGTTCTGATGATTTGAAAAATGGAGGAAAGTGGGTGCTATCTCTCGATTGTTCATCAGTATTAGTGGTTCGCTCACTTTCTATCTCTCTCTCTCTCTCTCTCTCTCTCTCTCTGTCACACACACACACACACACTCTCTCTCTCTCTGTCTGACAAGTGAATTAACCAAGACAAGTAAAATAAACAAATATGATACTTTCCATATAATTTTCACAATAAAGGTTTTATTAATTCACCAGAGAACAGATATTTTATATTTGTACAGTAAAATTTAACCACTCGCTCTCTCTCGCTCTCTATCTCTCTCCCAATCTCCTAACCCCCCCCTCGCTTAGTCTTCTCTCCTACCAGATCACCGCCCCACCTCACTTTCCCTCTTTGACCACATACAATAAATAAAAACTAGTGGCGGGAATGCTCTCCAACACCCACTTAGTATCGGGTCTGTTTAGTAGACCAATGTCTACACGATCGTGTTCGTTTAAAGAGTCTATAAAACTTGTCAAATATCCAAGATTACTGATTAAACGGCGGAACTGGAGAACAGCCGAATTATTGAGGGATGCGTCGAAGAAGCGTAAATCTCCACTCTCTCTGTAACGGATGATAAGGTGGTGAGCATAGTTAATTTTAAAACGAGTTGTCTGACTATCAAACACATCCCTTAGAACAGCAAACCAGTCTGTGGTGAATGGGCCATCAGGTAAATGGAAGAAAGTATTTGTGGAAAGTTTTTTATTGATGCTAGCGTGAGTGTTTATAACTGACCAGTTTTGTTGATATACATCCCGCACATCTTCAGGTAGTATTGCTAAAGGCTCATCGGGCTTGTGCTTTTTACTCTCAGATGATTGTTCCTCATCCAACTCTCCCTTGCTCGATGGTGAGGGGGCCAACTGTGATGATGTAGAAGGAGCCACTAGTGAACTGGGTGTTGAAACAGGTACCGATGGTGTTGTAGAAGTTATCACCCCGGAAGACAGTATGGTAGATTGTTATTGGTTATTGGTTATGGAAGGCCTCGGTATCACAGCAAACGAATTAAAATCCATAATTGCTCAACCGCCCGTGCCAGTGGAATCATCCGAATTACCAACTCATCTCCCAAACAAAGAAAGGTAACTGTAGTTCCCATCGTAGCAGTCTAAGCACACGCCAAAAGACATAAGGCGAAACCGCGCAGAAAGTGAACACAGCCAACTGTTCCCTGTCATACGATATCATCATTCATCGTAAACAAGCGGGATATCGAAGCAGGATCAAAACGGATGAGACACACAGCTCACGGTGTGCACAGAGCACTTAACTCAGTAGCTCCTGCAACAAGCCGGACTTGGAATATGAGGAAACTGCAAGAAGGAACACTTTTCAGACATAGCCTTCAATGGTTCCTGCCGCCTATCCACCATATACCATGCGAGTTCACGTCCTCCCGAAAATGATGATCGTCATAGCACTTGATGATGTTAGGCCATCATTGATGACTCCAATTCCAAACATATAGACACACAGTGGTGGTAAGTTATCATTTCCAATCCAACAGAAGCTACCTGACCTGTAGTTAGTAAAACCACAGAGAGAATATGATTTTGTGACCTTCACTGATGCACTCTTAGATGTGAATGTGTAGTTTACACCAGAGGAGAAGTTTTCAACTACAGTGATCCCATTTAAGGCAATTCTGGGATAGCAAGGCAAGTCTCCTTTATAGCAGCAGAACTTGATGTTCTCCGCTCCCTTCTTGTAGCTGCCGCCACACGATTCTGATGTCTCATTAACTTGGACATCATTCAAGAACAATGTCAGATTAACATTCCATAGATATGGCTCTGCTGATGAAATACTTGGTGCAACAGTTGTATCAATCATACTGGAGGCTCCTGGTATGTGGTCATTAATATCACAGACGGTACATGATGTTGTTATATTTAGTGTTTCTTTCTGGGGTGTAAATATGTGGCACACACATGGAGAGTGGTTTGTGGTCACGGTAATCCCATTAAAGGCAATTCTAGGGTAGCATGGCATAGCTGTTTCAGAACAGCACAATCCTGTGATGTTTTCTGTGTTCGATATAAAGCTGCTACTGCTGCTACACAATCCTGACCAATTATAGGTGTGGACATTATTCACTTGAAATGACAAAACTGCTTTGTTTACATCATAAACCTCTGGAAGCGAATCATTTATGGGACTAATAGTACAATTTATTCTTCCATCGGGGATATCTTCATTGAGTCCCCCCCAAAAAAAGGTCTTTGGTTAAAAAACAAATATGCTTTTGAGTTAAACACAAAATGATCCCACTTCATAGATTCAAAATGATCCTTGCCAATGCCATCCGTTTGCACAAGTTAGGTTCTTAGCTACCAAACGTCTGAAACGAAGCCATCGAATTAACGACTTCATCTACAGCGAAGGTTAACGAACTGTGAACAAACATTTATGTTCAAACCCTTGAAAACATTTTCAAAAATCTGCCAACTCGCTGCAATAACATATATCGTGTTGTTCAATGTAAACATTGCTTAGTCCATAGCTCGAATATAAATAAGCTGCCATTTTGGTGCGTTCCATGACATCATTCCATCAGTATGGTAGATGGTACTGATGATGAAGGAGCTGTTGTAGAAACTGAATGTTTTAGGCTCATATCTCGAGTTAAAGAACCAAGAGTCGTATACGTGCTCTGACAGGTGGTACAAGCATGACGGATAAGTGAAGCTGGTATGGTAGATGGTACCGATGGTGAAACTAACGATGTAGACGATTCCAATTGTGAAGGAGCTGTTGTAGATACTGAATGTTTTAGTCTCCTATGACTGGCTGAAGATCTTCGACTCGTCCTGAACATTGACAAGTGGGACAAGTATGACGAATATGAGAAGCTGGTATGGTAGACGGTACTGATGGTGAAACGGGTGATGTAGACAGTATCAATGACGAATGAGCTGTTGTAGATACTGAATGTTTTGGTCTCCTATGGCTGGCTAAAGAACTTCGACTTGTATATGAACGTTGACAAGGGGACAAGCATGGCGTATAAGGCTATGTGCGGCCCGTATATGCTTGATATATAATCTTGCTATGCAGATGTCTAAAATAAAGTTATAGGTAAGCATATAGGTTAAAATTTATTTTTTAAACAGTTTCATAGGCGTATCCTTCAAAAAAGGTCAGAGTTTACTGTGTTTCATTCATAACTGTGTTTTTTATTGAAAATATTGCTACGGGGATGTCTAATATGAAGTTTGAGGTAGGCCTGGAGTGTAAATTTACCATTTTTTAGTGGTTTCATAGTCGCACCATTAAAAAATGGCTGGGGGTAAAATTCATAAAAGTGATTTTTATTCAAAATCTTGCTATGAGGATGTCTAAAAAAAGTTTTAGGTAAGCCTAGAGTGCACATTCACTATTTTTAGTGATTTCATTCTCGTACCCCGCAATAATGTTCAGGTGGTAAAATTTATAAAAGTGATTTTAAATTCAAAATCTTGCTATGATGATGTCTAATATGAAGTTTGAGGTAGGCCTAGATTGAAAATTTGCTATTTTTAGTGATTTCATAGTGGTATCCATAAAAAAGACTGGGGGTAAAATTCACAAAAGTGATTTTTATTCGAAATCTTGCTATGATGATGTCTAAAATAAAGTTTTTGGTAAGCCTAGAGTGCAAATTCACTATTTTAGTGATTTCATAGGCATATCCTTAAAAAATGGGTGGGTGTAAAAGCTGTGTGGGCGGTTGTGTTTATGTGTGGGTCCTTTTTGGCCTTTTTTCTATGGGTGTAGATTTTTGGGATTCGAGTTCAACTTTTTTATTATAAGCCTAAATATTTGTGTTTTGGTGCTAAAATTTTGCGATTTCACCTAACTTTTTGGACCTTGAATATAACTTTCTGCTCGTTGTGTCTAACCATTATGATTATGTGAGTAGGCTTTAAGGGTTTTGAGATCAATTTTTTTGCTTATGAGCCTAAATTATGTGTTTTAGGGTTAACATTTTTTGTAATCTGACCTAACTTTTTGGGCCTTGAATATAAATTTCTGTTTGTTGTGTCTAAATATAATGAGTATGGAGTAGCTTTTTAAGGTTTTGAGTCATGGTTTGTGACCATGAGGTGAAATTTTGGGGATTGGGAGTAAGTTTTCTGACCTGTAATAATCACTTTTAATGTTACCTGTCATTTATTGAGGTTGTAAACATTGGTAATGTAACCTTCATAGGTTAAATCGATGTCATGGAACTCGTCTGGTATTGCATAAGGGGTCAAATTACGTTCAAGTAACCCACCACCTGGTTATCTCCCCCACCGATGACCCTAAGGGTGGATTGTATCAGGGATCGAATTGAATTAAAGTAACTCACTAATGAGTCAGGTTCGACACTTCTGCAAGTGGAAAATGAAATCAGTTATCACGATAACAGTAATCTTCTTCTCTGATTGGTTAATCCAGAGGTCAGTCATTTCGTTGGCGGGTGTCCGATAGAAATACTCTTCACTGATTGGTTAACCTAGCTGTTAGTCGAGGGTGGAGTAGTGTCGTCCAACTTTGATTACCATATTATATTTAAACTAGTCGCATGTGAGACTTCGTGTTATAAGAGAGATTGATTCACAGAAGCTTATTTTCGTACTACTGTTCAGTCTAGCGGCCTGTGTTGTGGGTATATTTTACGCTGTAAGTTGAATATATATCCGTCATGCTTGTACCACCTGTCAGAGCACGTATACGACTCGTGGTTCTTTAACTCGAGATATGAGCCTAAAACATTCAGTTTCTAAAACTTTCTTCATCATCGGTACCATCTACCATACTGTCTTCCGAGGTGACAACTTCTACAACACCATCGGTACCTGTTTCAACACCCAGTTCACTAGTGGCTACTTCTACATCATTACATATTATATATATATATATATATATATATATATATATATATATATATATATAGGATGTATATCAACAAAACTGGTCAGTTATAAACACTCACGCTAGTATCAATGAAACACTTTCCGCATTTACTTTCTTCCACTCATCTGATGGCCCATTCATCACAGACTGGTCTGCTGTTCTAAGGGATGTGTTTGATAGTCAGACAACTCGTTTTAAAATTAACTATGCTCACCACCTTATCCTCCGTCACAGAGAGAGTATAGATTTACGCTTCTTCGACGCATCCCTCAATAAATTGGGCTGTTCTCCAGTTCCGCCGTTTAATCAGTAATCGTGGAAATTTGACAAGTTTTATAGACTCTTTAAACGAACACGATCGTGTAGACATTGGTCTACTCAACAGACCCGATACTAAGTGGGTGTTGGAGAGCATTCCCGCCACTAGTTTTATTTATTTCACATACATGGCTTCCCGGTCGGCTGATTAGTCATCATGTTCGAGCTTGTGTGGTCAAAGAGGGAAAGTGAGGTGGGACGGTGATATGGTAGGAGAGAAGACTAGTAGGGGGTAGGAGAGCAGGAGAGAGAGAGAGCGCGCGCGCGCGAGTTATTAAATTTTACTGTACAAGTATAACATATATGTTCTCTAATGAATTAATAAATCTTTATTGTGAAAATTTATATGGAAAGTATCATATTAGTTTGTTTTACTTGTCTTGGTTAAGTCACTTGTCAGACAGAGAGAGAGACAGAGAGAGAGACAAAGTGAAAGAGATAGAGAGTGACAGAGAGAGAGAGAGAGAGAGACATAGAAAGCGAGCGAACTACTAATACTGATGAACAATCGAGAGATAGCACCCACTTTCCTCCCTTTTTCAAATCATCAACACACTATTTATTTACAAGTACACACATATCGGGGAGCCGCGATAGCTCAGTGGTTAGTGAACTGGACTACCACGGACAAGGGGTAGGGTTCGATCTCAACCGACGGCTTCCGGGTTCACCCAGCCTTAAATGGGTACCGGATTTTTTCTGGGAAAGTAAAGCAGCACGGGCGTAATACTGACCACATTACCCCAAAAATCATGTGCTGAAGGTCTGTAAAATATAGGGTCACTAACACCATATTTCCCTATACGCCACTTGGCGTGACGGGGGTATTTTACTTTACTTTTTACACACATATCGTGCGGAAGTGCGCACCACGTGGTCTTTGTCTTAATTCCCTTGTTTCTGTCTGTATTTGTACAAAACTCTTGCTTAGATCACATTGTATTCGTGGTGTAATATTTACCTATTCACCTATACTTTTTTATATAAAAAAAATGCACCATTTTACCAAGTTAAACTGCATGTATACTTTTTATATAGACAAAAAACGCAGTGCTCGTGCTAATCCAGCTCTTCATTTGGTTTGAGAATCTTGTGAATATTTGTGTACTTTTTTTCTAGGTTGATGGCTTCTTCCATGCATTTTCTCTTTCATAGTTTCTCTCTATTTATATCTTGTGCCAAAATGTTCTTTCTTGTTTGGTGTCCTTCATGAGTTCTCAGTGTTACTGTAAGCCATATATATCTCTGAATTCCGTGTACAAGTGGATATGTTGTGTTTATGTCGCACATACAATTTGTTCTGTAGTATAGTGTTGTTGAATATCCAGTGTAGTGGCCTCATGGATTCAGTATATGTAAGAGAGCTACCAGTGGTAACTATGCTTGCTTTGTAGTCCGCGAACTGGTGTGTCTGTGGATGTGTTCTGACTAATAAGATGGATTGATAGTGCTTAGATCCTGTCTCACAGTGTGACCTGGTTTCTGACTCAAAAGGTTTATTTTTCAAACGGTGTATAGCAAATTCTTAAAGTTGCACCAATAAAAACTCAATACAATTATAATATAGACCTCCTCTAATTTAGTAATGGTAAATATATATATGATAGTTATACGAATATTTTTAATAACCGTACTATCCCATAACAATCGATCTTGTGACAATACAATCGATAAATAATAATTGTGCTTCTTAATATATTATTTATCACATTATAATAATCGCTAAAGTTATTGCCCCTACTCGGGGCCATTAATACACTTTTAATTGTTACTTCTCTTAACAAAAAGGTGTAACACTATAAACACACTCACATATGTACATAGACATATTTATAAAAATGAAAAAAAAATGATTGCGCTCATCCAAATGGATTTGAGCATTGTGGTGTATAGCTTACATCTGTCTATGTAGCCTATCTAACTATTTAAAGGCTCATATTAAGTAGGTTATTAAAACAGATTCAAATTGTTTGCGTTCAATAAGTTCAAATGTTAAACTACAGAAAAATCCTAAAAATACATGGGATCATGAAAAAAGAGCAATGAAGACATTTTAAAATATTTAAACATTTAAAATAACTGGCTTATAAACACCATTCTACAGAGAGGAAATTAAAATACTATTGTTAAAACGTTAAAAGACACAGCGGACTGGAAAAGAAACAGTAGTGGAAGGCATAGTTCCTGGTCGACGTAAGTAGTGACCTTTAGTCTTTTCGTAAGCATTCCGTGGGTCCAGACCCACCTACCAATGATGGGTCCAGGGGAGTTAAATATAGTAATATAAAGTGGGTCCACAGAGGTACAAGTATTTTTCGGGTCCAGAGTGAGTAAATATAAGGTTCCAGAGAGGCTAAAATATAGGGTCCAGAGTAGTACAAGCATTGCTTGGGTCCAGACCCACCTATGATGGGTCCAGCGGGCATAAATATAGGACTATAAATAGGATCCATTGAGGCAAATATGGGTCCCAAAAGCCAAATTTAATTGTTGAGCGTAATAGGTTGAAGATAGTGGTTCCTTCATTATGATGCCTGTTCATCGTGTGGATTTTGTTGATCATCTTTTTTTGTGTTGTCTTTGGTTTGAGTAAATGGTACTAATGTTTTCTCTCATTCCATACGTGCGAACTCACACACAGACACACACACACACACACACACACACACACACACACACACACACACACACACACACACACACACACACACACACACACATTATTAAGTTAAAACAGAATAAGTGTGCATTTTTTTAATTTCAAAATATATTGCATTACACAGACACAAACAAGTAAAACATAGACAATATGAGCATTTTAGACTGATATGAATTTCCATGTATTGATAAATTTTTGAATATAATTTATGACACTACTAGATGGATAAAGGGGAGGTGGTTACATTATCTGAGTGGACCTGGCGCTTAAAATAGAAAAAGGAAAGTGAGTTTCTGTGTTGGGTGTATGTGTATATTGACCCTTCGTGTGTTTTGAAACCAATGTTTTTACCACCCCTGGCTTTCTGTTTGGTGAGGACATCAGTGAAGTTTCTTTATCTAACTTGTTGTGGTGTTTATTAAGACCCTTCGTGCTAACTTTCACATTATCCCCAAAGCAGTAATAGGTCTTGCTGCACAAGGAGACCATCCCAGCGCCCGAATACTCCAACAGTCTTTTTATCGTATAATTGTCTCGCCTTACATTTAGAACACTCATACTTAACACTGCCCTGACGCTCAATTAAATCCGCGCGATGGTCCTCACAAGTCTCTGAGGGTAACCACTGGTCGTATTGCGAGAAAAATTCATCACGCTTAATGGGTTTAACTACCGCTTCCAATGTTGTCTCGCTCAGCGCCAAGTACAGAATGTCGGTGTCCATTTCGCAAAGTTGAAAGTCTGACCTATCTACATACCTATCAAGAAAATTATAGTAAAACTGCAGCATTCTCAATTTGGCGTACTGGTAGACGAAAAAACCTATATGTGAAGGAAGATCCCACAAGATAAACCGTCTTGCCGTCTCGACCTCGAACAGAGCGTCCCCAACACTCGTCGTGTTTTTAAACCGTTGGTTATTTACCATATTAGTGGTATTGTCTCCCGCCTTAACGTAGACATGTTTCGCCTTATTTGTCAGGGTCTTCCCGTAAGCGACGTTACCCAACAATTTCATGGTGTCGCTGGTTATAGAATGTTCCTCGCTGAGATCCCCCGCCCGACGCGCCTCTGTGACCTTGTCACCAAATTATTTAAAACAACTAACGGGTAGGTACTCTACGATCTGATATATCTTAGTAACCTACAAATCGTGTTCTAAATACCACTTTAACAACGGCGTGGCCAACAGGATCTTCGTTCCACTGTAACTCCCCACGAGGGTACGTCTGGGGCTACCCATCATCTTGTTTTTAATGGCGTACTCCCGCATAAAGGGACCGATATCATCTATGCCTACGTTTACGTTTTTAAAGATAGGGGTCATCTCGCTAAAATGGTCCCTTAATCTCTCAGGGACGCGAATGTTGCACTCGACGAGATAAAAAAACGAATCGTCTAAAACAGAATTTAGAATGGCCTCATCAGTGATGGGGTTATATTTAGTGAAGGATGGTTAGAACCAGGCAAATTTTCATCTATGAAGATTTGAATCGCTGGCGTTGTCTTCTTCAGTTGTTGTCACTCGCACTCCCACATAAAGATTACGCGAACACCTTTGAGGCCCTTTAAATAAGACGTTATTTCACAGGTCTGCTGGTATAATTCCACCAACTGAATATTATTCACTGGATTGACTACGCGATCGCGAGTGATGTCACAGTTTGTATGGCCGTGAAAGAGACAGACGTGGAACTGATACACAGTTCTATTGACTTTATCCCATCCATCCACTCTGATCCTGCGTTTGCCCAAATCCTTCTCGCGAGCGTCAAACTGTGTTTGCAAATGGACCTGATTTTGGTGGGAAATCCAACTCAGATACTCTCTGCATTGATGCATGTAATAGTTCATCTTAAGTGGTTTATACTCATTAGCAGCTTTGCGTATGACTGTATAACCGGTTGGCATTTTTTGCATAAGTATCCACACATAAAGGATGTTGGCGTCATAGCCCTTAATGCTGCGCACCACTTTTTCAGTGTCTCTGATTAAAGTCTTGTCCTTCTCATGGTACCGATGAAAGATGATAGACGGTCCACCGACGATGTTCTGTCTTACCGTATGATGTAAATCTACTTCCTTTTTTGTGAACAGAGAAAATCCTACGTCTTTGTGGAGGTTTTGATAAAGGTACCTTAGAGTTATACCGGGGACCGAAATCGCGTCTTTAAACATATCAACACCCAAATCAGCGTAAAACTCAACCTGAATGCTGAGAGCTTGGATAAATGGACCCTCGTCTTTGTTGTTGTACCACACCAAAAAGTGTCTAAGGGTCTTCATGTTGTTGTCCTTCCAGACCTTTTCGCACAGAGCGTACTCCTGTTCGGAAATATTACAATTTCAAAACAGAGTGTTATTTTTCTTCTTTTTTTGTCTGTTGCATCATCAACGGTCTCTTGTGGCGTTCCTGCTGTTTCTTGTTGTGGTGACTGCGTGGCATGCTTTTTGTAGTATTTCAACACTTTGTGGCACATATAGCTATAACCCAAGTTAATTAGTTCCGTCTGTGACAGTTCATATTTTAGAACGAAAACCAATTGTCCTCTGAGAAGATCTTCAAACTCAAGGCTCAAACAGGTGTGAGCCAACTGGTTCGGCTGGTTTTCTATGCACCCCAGCCAGTACTTATACGGGTTTGACAATATAAAATCCCGTATCCTTTTGCACACTTCGTCTTTGGAGGACATTTTTTCTAAAAAGAAAAGAAACAGAAGAAAAGGACAGAATAAATACCACAGGATACGAGTCATATGAATAAAAATGATAATACTACTTCAATGTGTCATTAGTGACGATGGACCCTCGGTGGAAACACCCCTTCACAGCTCTCACAGCTGGATCTACCGGTTGTGGAAAAACGGTATTTGTGAAAAAATTCCTACAAAATCTTCACGAGCTCGTTGTGCCTTTGCCCGAAGAAGTTATCTGGTGTTTCGGGGAATGGCAGCCAATGTACGAGAGTTTAGGGACAGTAAAATTTTTCGAGGGTCTACCGGATTTTGATAAACTGGATGGGGGTATGAAGAGAAGGCTTATCCTCCTTGACGACTTGATGTCGGAAACCGATGATAAGGTAACATATTTATTCACCAAAGGCAGCCATCACAGAGATATAAGCGTGATCTACATAGTCCAAAATCTATTTGGAAAGAAGAAATGGCATCGGACTATAAGTCTCAATACCCACTATATAGTGCTATTCAAGAACCCAAGAGACGGCAGTCAAATTTCCAATCTCGCTAAGCAGATGTATCCTGGCCAAGCGGCGTACTTCAAATATAATTTTAAGGACGCAACGTCATCTCCACACTGTTATTTGTTGGTGGACATTCGACAGGAAACACCGGATCATCTGAGGTTGAGAACAAATATATTCCCAGGGGAGAGACACATCGTCTACGTACCAAAGTAACACCATGACATAAACTGTTCGGCGACACGGTGAGATGTTGAAATACTTGCGCTCGGCCACGCCGATCGGTCTACGAGCCGTATTAAAAACAGCCTCTCCTGAGCTAATTCGCTTTCTGTGTGAGTGTTGTTATAACATATTAAAAGGTAATGTTAAACTCACTCATCACCAGAAGTGCAAGCAATGTCGACACAAGAACAAGCTGAGACTTCTCACTAAAAAGAAGACGAGTCTTAAGCGGCGGAAAGAGATTCTACAAACTGGTGGATTCATAGGTGCTTTGCCTCGACCTATTTTAAGTGTTCTCAGTGGTGTACTAGGTGTGTAACTATGGCCAAGAAAATGGTCTTGATGGATGGTCGGTTTCTAGAGGGCATGCAACAGACTATTACGTATACCCCACCTGATACGATCAACGATAACTTGAAAGGTTTAGACGGTGAAATGCAACGAATTCTATACCGTGATGATTTAGCACTTGTTGATAAGGCCAGAGTATATCAACGTACTCTGCGTCTTGTATTTAACTAGGTTGGAACAATATAAACAACGTCCGTTGGGGGTCGGTCGATCTCATTCAACATAGCTTATCGACAGAATTCCTCCTCCATCTCTGCCACTGCTTGTCTCACCAAAGAAAACTGTGGATAAAACAGAAAACCCAAAGACAGGTTATGAAAAACCCGCGTAAACAAAGTTTCCATCGTACAAGCTGAGGACGAAAAAAAGAAAGTATAAAAAACCAACGCCGAAATGGGAAAGGTGGGAAAAAAATTGAGACATAATTACTTCAACCCTAGTCGACCTGGGGCGTATGGTGGCGCAACAGCTTTGCAACGTAGTATAAAGCTAGGTGCTAAAGAGATCAGCCAATGGTTAAGTCAGCAGGATACTTATACCCTTCACAAACCCATTCGGCGCAGATTTGAAAGGCGCCCCATTATAACAAGTGGACCGCAGCAGCAATATCAAGCAGACTTAATTGATTTAAGACATTTGAAAAAATACAATGACGGATATTCCTTTCTGGTAACTTGTTTGGACATTTTCAGTAAATACGCCTGGGCGCTGCCGATAAATACCAAAAATGGCAACTCTTTAGTAGATGCTGTTAATAAAATATTTGTTGATAGGAAACCTATAAGTTTTCAAACCGATAAGGGATCAGAGTTTTTAAACAGAACATTTCAGAAATGCCTCAATGAAAATAACGTTCACTTTTTCCACTACTTAGAATGAAAATATTAATTCCGCTGTTGTAGAGCACTTTAATAGGACCCTGAAACAACGGATGTGGCGATATTTTACGAAAACCAACAGACTTCGCTATGTCCATGTGCTACCCGCCTTAGTTCACAGTTATAACCACTGGTACCATAGAAGTATAAAAATGGCTCCAGCAGACGTTAACATAAATAATCAAGAACAGGTCTGGAACTCTTTGTACAATAACAAAAAAACCTTTGATTTTGAAAGACGTCTGTATAAAGCAGGTGATCGAGTTAGACTCGCGTTGACAGAGCTAATTTTAAAAAAGGTTACGCTCCGGCTTGGACAGAAGAACTGTTTACCATCAGTCGCGTAAATGAAACAAAACCTGCTACATACGTGCTAAAAGACGATAAGGGTGAAGAAATAGAGGGTTTCTTTCTACACACAGGAAATTTAAAAAGTTGGAGACAGCCGCGAGTACAGGATCTAGAGCATTATAGACGAGCGTCGAACATCAAGGGGACGAAAAGAAAGTTTAATTAAGTGGTTTGGTTATAATTCGCTATTCAATAGTTGGATTCCGACCAAGGATATTGTCAGTTACAAAAACTAGAGATGGCGGAAGATGGGGAAATTATTGAAGAATCTGTATTGCGAACTTTGAACCCCAGACGAAGGAAGGAGAGGCTCTGGCTCTGGCCGGTATTTGGGAGACTACTCCCACGCTTAGAGATAGTCTTTGTGTGTCAAATGCTTGTTATATATACCGTTGTCGCTGTCTCGTTGTTCAATCTCAGCACTGAGAAACCAGACGCGAAGGACGGATAACTGTGGATTGCCCTACTGAGCAGCTGTTTGGGATATATGCTTCCAAATCCAAAGTTAGAAGCGAGACGTTAAAATAGGGATCGATTATGAGTTTTTATGTCACCCTACCCAACAATGCCTCAATGGATGTTTATAAAGATAATAACCCGGGGCACTTTTTCATCAAACTACCCCAGACTATCAATATTTCAACTCAATACGAGGTCGGTTTGGTTGAGATACAGTTTCCGCTAAATTATTTCAATGTTTTAGAGGGCGATGTCTGGATCCGTTACGAACCAATACCACCACCACTACCGACGAAAATCGCAATGTTGTAGTTAGATCTCCCTTCACCATGACCCTGGCACCTGGGTTATACAAGATAGCCGATGCTTTTATCGATGCCTTGAACACTCTGGTCTTGGGAACAGAAGCACATGGTGATAAAAAGTCTGCGCAATTGAGATTTTTTTATAAAAAGGAATCAAATAAAGCTGTCGTTAAACTTTTCGAACAAGGAGCCGTTGTTACCATAAGCGACACTTTGAAAAGTATCTTAGCTATGCCAACTGGTCGCGTAACAGACACCAATCCGGCTGTAACCAGTGAGGGCGAGATAAATAAATTTGGACAGCGAAACGAAAAATGTTTATGTCTACTGCGATCTTATTTCACCCAGACCAGTCGGGGATGTGTTGGTACCACTGCTCAGGACTGTGCCTATTCTTGATAGAACTTACACATCCGTGTTTCACATTTACGACAAGCCTCACTACGTCCCGTTGAGCAGGTTTTCTTTCGACACCGTGGAAAACCTTTTAGCCAATGAAGAGGGAAAAAATATTCCATTCACTAGTGGGACATCGAAGATGTGAGAAGAAGAGAGAAGAGACACGCCCATTCACCGCAATGCCAGGCTATACGAAGATTTTTACTGCTGTCAGGCCGGGGATGGAATGCCTATGTTTATTGGAGGACGAAATGAGAGAGGGCAAGGAATTGGTAGCTTCTTCGGGGGAATCGGAAGTGCTATTTTACCCTGGCTGTAAACCGGGGGTAAAGCATTACTAAGGGAAGGAGTAGGTACCGGACTGAGGGTTGCACCGGATGCATTAGGCGGCAGAAATGTCGGTGTAGCTTTCAAAGAACGGGCTAAAAAAGCTGGAAAGCGCTTGTTACAGGGGGCTGTCGAGCATCTCGCTGACAACAACCAATCAGGAAGCAGTTTAAGACGACACAGAAAACGAGGCGGGAAGGCAGCAGCTCCACCCGGAGAACCCTTTAGGAAGAGGATAAAACTAACAGCGAGACAGATTCCTGCCCAGTCTGCGCGGAACAAGAAGAAGATGCGGTCTGTAATAAAGGATATATTCGACTAAGGATGTCTCTTATTCACCCAAAGTCCTGTGAATGTCTTCACTCTGGTCTGGATTTATTTAGCGTTCCACCGACTCAGACTGCAGTAGACGAGGGTCAATTCACAGAGATTCGTCCACTTGCTGCTTTAGCGCAGGCAGCACCAATCGAGTGTTTTTATTTCAGGAAACAGAGAAGAGTATCTAAATCTTTTCAACACATTTTTGCACCCACGGGCAAAAATTACACTTCCCAATGGTGATAATTTACCGGCGGATGCTAAAGTGGGCCCTGTCAACAATTATCATCACAGTCTAATTTCACAAGTCGACGTATCTCTGAACGACACGTTGATTACACCATCAGAGAACACCTATCCTTTTAGAACAGTATTCGATTCTACACTTAACTACGGGGAGGATGCGAAAACAGGACATTTGACTGCTGCACTATTCTACAAAGACACACCCGGCCACCACGATGATACGCAGGGTGATTCCAACGAAGGGTTTAAAAACAAGACGCGGAATTTCACCCCATAGTAAAGAAATTGAAATGATGGGACGTTTGCACTCAGATCGTGTGCAGGATCGCTACATGTTAAACAGAATTGATGTAAAGATCAAACTCACTCGCTCTTAAGATGTATTCAACATCATGGCTCACGATAAATCGGTATATTATAAAAGTGTGATCACTTACGCTGCACTCGTGGTCAGAAAGGCTAAGCTAAACCCATCGATTTCTCTGTCCCACGAAAAGCTCTTTTAAAATGGAATGCCCGGCACCCACTAAAGAGGGTTACCATCAAGACATTTTCCATTGCTAATGGTATGCACTCACACAGTCAGGACAATTTATTTTTGAGTCAAACACCCACCCGGATAGTGATAGTTCTGTTTACCGCCAGTGCTTTTAACGCCAACCCCATCAATTTTCAATCGTTTGGCTTGACTTACTTGAACCTCACGGTCGATGTGAGATGGGTTACCGGAAAACCCCAAACTATGGACTTTGAGAGAAACCACTATATTCGAGCATTCTTCGGCACCAATTTGGCCATGGGTCTTATTGGTGCAGACGCAGGTAACAATATTGGATATCATCATTTTAAGGAGGGATTTTGTTTCTTTGGTTTTGACCTGTCGCCTAGCTTACTCGATGGATCGCAGTTTGAGCTAGCCAAAAGCGGGCCTTTGTCGATAGAGCTCAAATTCGCCACTCCCACAACTGTTCCGCTACAAGTTATCGTCTACGCTGAGTTGGATTCAGTTCTAGGGGTGTCAAAAACGCGCCAAGTTCTAACAGACTACGCGATCTACGGATACAAAATATGAACACGAGGGATATTTACACTCTCTTAATGTCAGATGTTTTCGTTCGACGTATTTCAAGCGTTAGTGTCATCGCTCGAAACCGATTACCTCTCAAAATTGAGCCTACCAAGACTGCGGCCTTTGTCATAACACAGACCCTGCAGACAGACCCAGCGAGCACTGGGTGGCTTTGTTTTACAACGGACTGGGGAGATTTGAATATTTTGACTCTTTTGGCCTACCCCCAAGGCACATGGACGTTTTAAACTTTATAGCGAAAAATTCGCACGTTTCATTCTATTATAACACGCGTGTGTTACAAGATCTACTGAGCAACACGTGCGGCCTGTACTGTGTTTATTATATACTTTTAAAGTGTCGTGGTGCCGCCCTAAACAGAATTCTCTTGCCTTTTTCAATGAGACAACATATTAATGATCGTATCATTTATCGGTTAGTGAACCCATGGATATATCGACTTCGGCAAGCAAAGTTCACGCGAATCACTAGCGCTTTGTAATTTTGGCGGTAAGGATATCTCCACACGCCCCAGTTTTTATAATAGCACATTACGTCAGTGGCTTAAAAAAAATAGTCCGGAAAATAGCGGTTTTAGTCGGTCCACGCCGCGTTGCGGTGTACTATAAAGGACAGCGGTTTCCAACACCTCTATTCACTCCTACACACGCCAATCACACCACGTACACTGACGGTGATGGGGCTGGAGACGTCGAACGTTAATATGTCATCTTCTGAAGCTGTTGTAGAAACCAAGCCTGGTTTTGTATATGCAGCTCGTAGCGGAGAGTATGTAACACCGCTGCAGATGAACGGCTTGAAAGCAGTTTCTGTTTCGACGTATCAAGGAAAGATTTTAATTCATATCAGAAAATATTTCGGAGAAACAGAAAAAAAGTTTCCAACCTGCTAAGGTATAACATTATCACGACAGGAATTTGAAACTTTAGTAGACCTGAAGTCTACTATTCTGTCAGAGTACGACAGAATACAGGCAACCACTGAAGGTTATCGTTCGATGGGTGTTCCTCATGATAACGCACGAGTTCAATACAACAATATGGACTCCGCAGATATTACTACAACATTAACAGCGACACACCAACACAGAGATCCTCGATTCAGCACTATAATGTCGAACAGTTCTTACGTTATGAAAAACGCGCATAATCCAAGGCTTGTTAAGCTTTGTGGACCTTATGCAACAAACGGGACGAGCGGCTCATTCAAGCTGGATATTTAAATGCCATCACCACGACTAACAAGTTTATCTAACACATGACTTTATTGTACAATGCAATTCTAAATCCAACTTTTATGTTTTTTGGTGTAGGTGTAATATATACTTTTGAGTTGTGTACTGGTGTATTAAATTTCATCTGTGTCAATATTCTATGAGCTTTATTAACTACTTCCATATTTATTATGTCGGATTGTTTATTGTACTATCACCATGACAAAATTAAAACACTCAGCACCCATTATTTTATTGTAAAATTGAATTATATAACAGCATTTTAATTTATTTTATTTATCCTTGTCGGTAAACTTTTGACCTGTCTTGTGTTCTGAAGAATATAAAATTATATATATATATATAAACCCTCGCTGGTTTGTTGAGTGTTTAGTGCTACGATGGGTTATTTAAACAAATATTCTGTTATATAGTATTCTCATGATATTCTTTTTCTATGTTTAAAAAATGTGTTTATTTGTTACTTACAGCTGGCCGGTCCTTTGAGCGTTTGAAAAACACCTCTCCTTACGGATGGTTATATAGTATCCAAAAGTCGCCTACTCTCGTGTATCTGCAGTCCAGCGACTGTTTTAATGTTTTGTGTTATCAGAGCCTCTCAGTACTATGTTAGTTACTTGTTACATTACAGTTCTTTATGTTTACTTATCTATTCTGCTTATCTACATATTAATACCCTTATTACTACTATTGATTTGGTGGTTTTACAATTACCGTATTCTTCCAACTAGGTTTATCTTGATTGTTAATCTACATATCAATAATTCATATTACCAGTATTGATTTGTGGGTGCTACCGTTAACACTTTCTTCCAACTCGCGTTATCTTTATAGTTAATCTACATATTAATAGCCGATATTAGACGTACTGCCTGTTTTGTCTCTAGTATGTTTAAACATTTTGTCGATTGGTTGCACGTGTAACAGCTGCTGAAGCCTATTTACATTTAGGTTGTTAGGAATAAACTTCGCAATGTTATAATTGGAAAACACGAACTTTTGTTTTATTTGCACCAGTGTATTTTGAAGATACATATAAAATAAATATGTAACCTTGTACTTTTGTTGGTTTCTGACGTTTATATTTCTTTCATGTATGTGTGAACGTGTGTGTGTGTGTGTGTGTGGTTTTGCGTTATTTGAGGGTCAGTATGATTGTCTCCGAACATGTCCATCGAGCTCAGATCTTCTACTCGCCAAATTCCACCCCGTCCAGCAACTGACAACTCCAGTTCTGTGTTGGTTGATCAATCCTCTCATACGCTCACTAAATTTCTCGCTTCTGGCTTTGTCCATCTTAACTCCGATCTCTTTCATTCTACGCCGTGAGGTGGTTGTCGAAGTCCCATACCCTTCCCCCAATTAGCAGGGCATTGCTAATGTCCACCGGATCCATTGGTTCACCATCTTTACCGACAATGCAGATAGCAAACCTGTCCGTTGTACATTTTACCAAGTTACACCTATCGATTATTTTATCACATTTACCCATCAGACAAAATTCACGTCGGGCAAAATTCAGCTTTCTATTACCAGGGAGCACAACAGCTGTATTGTCTATCACCTAGTTAATCTTCACCACCTGTGGATTATAATTACAGCTCACCGTTAGTGAATATGCGTGTCATATTTTCCAAAGTAGCGTTATTTTTTTCAGTCTACTTGCCCAACAAGCTTCGTCTTATTTGCACTAAAAAACATCTTTTTGAGGTATTTACCTCAATGGATCCTATTTATAGTCCTGTATTTATGCCCGCTGGACCCATCATAGGTGGGTCTGGACCCAAGCAATGCTTGTACTACACTGCACCCTATATTTTCCCTTCTGGAACCTTATATTTACTCACTCTGGAGCCGAAAAATACTTGTACCTCTGTGGACCCACTTTATAGTACTATATTTAACTCCTCTGGACCCATCATTGGTAGGTGGGTCTGGACCCACGGAATGCTTACGAAAAGACTAAAGGTCACTACTGACGTATGTGGGGCAGACTAAGAAGGTGTTTTCAAGACAGGAGAAATAAATAAATATAGAAAACAAATAGGAAAAAAAATGGCATGGTTAAAGTTTCACGTAACAAGTGGACATCACAAATCAGAACGACAATTCGCAGTAATAGGCCTTCAACTGGAACAAACATACAACACACGTACAAATATGTATTTAAAATATATAAAAAAAATTTTTAATATAATAATTTCGAACTTGAAGGGGAAATGAAAAGAAAAGTAGGAACAAAATATTTCCTGTATGGCTCTCATGAGGAAAGAATGGAAGTGTGTACGGATACGTGTGCATGCACAAAAGTGAAAATGTGCACACAATACTTCACGCGCTCGATTCTTGATCAGAAAGGTCTGAGTTTGATTTCCAGAAGGGGTAGATTTTT